>JAVTVY010046375.1:0-20657 GCA_036873755.1 Hanleya hanleyi | reverse complement strand
GCAAATCTCATAGCGGCGTTCAAAGACATCTTCAAGACCGGGCGCAAACCTTTGTATTTACAAACCGACGAAGGCACGGAATTCCTCAACAGACCGTTCCAAGCCTTTCTCAAGAAACAGAAGGTGTTTTCTTCCATACGTACAACGAGACCAAGGCTTCCGTGGTGGAGAGGTTCAACAGGACATTCAAAGGCCGCATGTATAAATATTTCACCTGTAAGAATACAAGGCGGTACATCGATGTTCTCCCGAAACTGGTGAGGGGTTACAATCGAGCCTATCATCGAAGTATAGAGAGAGCCCCCATTACCGTGACCCAACGCAATGAAGCCAAGTCCGGCGTGTCTTGTACCCCAGGCCATCGCAGCGAACGACGAAGGCGGTGTACAAGGTCGGGGACCCTGTACGGATCAGTAAAGTCAAGGGCAAGTTCGAGAAAAGTTACTTGCCCAACTGGAGCGATGAGCACTTCCTGATTAAACGGCGCCTACCCCGACAGCGGCGAGAAGATCTGGAAGATCTGGAAGATCTCCAAGGGGAAACGTTGCTGGGGACGTTTTACGACACGGAATTACAGCCTGTTGTAAAAACACAGCACGATTACTACACGGTGGAGCAGATTTTGAAAACGGAACGTCGACGTGGCAAACTGTTTCATTTCGTAAAATGGCAAGGCTGGCCCAGTTCCTTCAATTCCTGGATCGCTGCCAACCAGGTGAAACGACTATAAAACCAGACACCACTGCCGTCCTCCTTCATTCCACGTCCGACCCCAGTGCTATGGACCAACAGCAGCTGCCTCCGAAGACAGCGTCTCGCAAAACGCGCAAAGCGCAAGTGGTCTTGGGGTGCTATTGCTAACCCTGCTGAGTGTGTTGTACGGAGGTGTGTTTTACGACGTAACCTATGTCAGTACGTTACTTAACCAACTGAGAACACCACCCATCAGTGAAACGGGTCTACAGAGAGCACCAGTCGTATCGAGCCCAGTCACCACCACCACCACACCCCGCGTACAAGCCACGTCGAGCTCTACACTTACACCAAGTACACCTACCACGTCTCAAGACCCACCGGATTTCATCCCTCACAGTGAACCGACCACCCACGTTGTACCCACCCCCAGCACCATCTCTGAACGTGAACAGACAACGACGACCGACGTTGTACCCACCACCACTCCAGTTCACTCGTACGAAATTTACAAGAGCGGGTTACCACGACAACGGATACACCTCGAACCATGGACCCTGGGTGGCAGCATCCCTTCACTTGCGTCATCGCAGGACCGACGGGCTCCGGCAAAACGCACTTCGTCAGGAAGCTCCTCGAACACGCCGACAGCATGATCACTCCACCCATTGCCAGAGTCGTGTGGTGTTACGGAGAATGGCAGGAAGCGTATGCAGCAATGCCCCACATCACGTTCGTGGAAGGCCTACCCAACCTGGCCGATTTGGAACCCGACACCTTGGTGGTTCTGGATGATCTCATGGCGGAGACGGATGCACGGGTCACCCAACTCTTTACCAAAGGCAGCCATCATCGACGGCTCAGCATCATCTACATTGTGCAGAATCTGTTCAGTAAAAACAAAGAACATCGGAATATCAGCTTAAATGCCCACTACCTGGTGGTCTTCAAAAACCCGAGAGATACCACTCAACTGCTGCACCTGGCGAGACAGATGTATCCCGGCCGCACACCGTTTGCGTTGGAAGCCTTTAAAGATGCCACAACCCCTCAGCACGGGTATATGCTGTTCGACCTCAAGCAAGCCACCCCCGACCACCTTCGACTACGGACCGGCATCTTTCCCGGAGAGACCCACCACGTGTACATGCAAAAATAATGTAAACACACCCACAGTGGCGCCTCCAGCTGGGGTTTGTGTGTTTGATGATGGGAATAATAAAAAGAATGAATACCACAGCAGGGTTGACTTTGTCTGTGAGGTGGATAAAAAGGGCAGAGTTGTGGGTTCTAGCATTAGTTGTACAGGATGTCTGCGCGAGTACGGAAGCACGCTCCCACGCTCCGTGTATTGAAGACGGCCCCACCCGAGTTAGTCCGAACCATTGTACGCGGTGCGGACCCTGACCTTGTACGCTGTCTGTGCGAGATCGGGTACAACCTGTTAAAAGGCAACGTACCACTGACTCCGGCTCAGAAGACCAAGTTAGCCAAGCATAAGACAGGTCTCCGAACCCTAGTCCACAAGCGGGTCCCTCAAACACAAAAGAAAAAGGTGTTACAGAAAGGCGGCTTTCTCGGGGCCATCTTAGCACCGTTGGCCGCTTCCGTGTTGGGTCCAGTATTGGGTGGACTCTTCGGCCGACAATGAACCACACGAAAAAAATGGTCCTCGTCGAACCACGGTTCCTGCAAAACCTCCAATCACCCTACCCTGTCCCACCTACGGTGAAGACCATAAACAGCCTCGATGGAGAGATGCAACAGATCTTACAGAGACCGGGGTTAAGCGACAGTGAGAAAGTACAACGGTACAATGAGACGCTTCAACGGTACATGACGTTCATGGACCAATACAAAACCCTGTCTACCCCAGCAACAGCACCACCACCACCACCACCACCACCACCACCACCACCACGTGACAGACCGCTGACCTCAGCACCGTTCCAACAGCCGCCATTACCAGGGGTAGCCCCACAGCCCCACAGTGGGTGGAAGACGAAGTGCTGAAGAGTGTACCTGCATCGTTCAAGAAACAAGCTGGCCTGGTATTACAACGGATGAAACAGAATCCTAACATGACTTGGAATGATAAAGGCGAACTCCTGGTACAGAATCAGGTGGTCCCCGGCACCCACATGACGGATTTAGTGAATGATCTGATGCGTCAACGCAGATCGCACACCGATCCTCGAGGATGGGAGGTCTTCGCTCAAGGCTTGAAAGACATGCATGTACCACAGGAATTGGTGGGGAACCCCCACCGCTGGGCCTTTATGCAGCAAACCCAGCAATCGCCGAGTCGTGCACCACGACTCTCACCACAACCTTCTTGGGAAGCCGACTGGGAACCGGAGTCACCCCCAAAACTCCACCACCATCACAACGGGCACCTTCTTTTCGGACCTTTAAAAAACCACCCTCGATCAGGACACCCCACATCTCCAGAGCCGTGACACGTAGCAAGTCAACGCGACGAACACGACGCCGGACACAACCGCCCAAGGCCTGGAACACCTATTAAAACCAACAGCAGCAGCAGGACAGCTCAGTCGCCATGTTTTACCTGACCCTACCCAGTAACAGTTCGCTGGATGTGTTTCCTGACAACACCGTGGCCAAGTACGTCACCCAGTTACCGCAACCGTTACATTTACCTGGCCGGTGGGAATGTGCCCTCGTGGATATCCAATACCCTTACTCGTGGTACAACGTGCGAGCCAATGAAGTGTGGTACGAGGTCACCTACGAAGGCAAAAACACCCGGCTCACCCTGCCCGAAGGCCAATACGATACCCCCAAAGAGTTCATGGGTGGGCTGTCAAGACTGATGCATGATAAGGCGCTACGGGGGGTGACGGATAGTGCAACACGCCTGATAGCCTTGCGCTTCAAGAGAAACGTGTTCTTCGATGTCAACGTACACAACGACAAGGCACAGCTTACCGTCACCGATACCGTGAATGTGAAACTCAGTCCTTTCGATCTACAGACGTTCGCTGGTCCCTCCCAACACCATGGCGAGATGCCGATGGATATGAAGTCGGGTATGTACGGACTCTACGTCTACTCGGACGTGGTGGACAACCACATCGTGGGCGATATCAACACACCTCTGTTACGGGTGGTCCCCATTAAAAAGACGTATGGAGGTCAAGTCACCCACAGTTTCACCCACATGCTCTACTTGCCCGTACGACAAACTGACATCAACACGATCACGGTGGATATAAGAGATGACACGGGACGACCGGTGGCATTCGAACGAGGAAAAGTGGTGCTGACACTTCATTTTCGACAAGCACGTGCTCCCCACTTTGCATAATGAAAGTACCTTACGAGTGCGATGCACGCAGCTATGCCGACTATTATGCCCAACAGGCCGGGGGTGGCTTTCCGGTCTTTAGCGGTGCACGCATGCAACGAGGACATGGTCTGGGGAACATACTCGGCAGCATTGTGAAAACGTTCCTGCCCTTGGTGACGCGTGGGGTGAAAGCAATCGGCAAACAAGCGGTACGCAGTGGACTGCAAGTGGCCGGTGATGTCTTGGGGGGTACGGCACCCAAAGAATCCTTGAAACGGCGGCCCAAAGAAGCGGGAGGCATCTTGGTGGCCAAAGCACAACGCACCGTTGGGAATAAAAGAGCTGCCCCACCGAGACCACGCACCAGTCGACGACCGACCCAGCGACGACGCACATCGAAGAAGACAAAGGATATCTTTTCTTAAAACATGGCCTTAATCCACGCCGAGTCCTGCCCCTCCACCAACAGTGAATTTGATTTGTGGACCGTGCCGCCCACACAAACCAGTGTCGAACAAGGATTATGGGTGGAGCATCTCCCGCTCTCCAGCATCAACGAAACCGGGCCCATCGAGTTCACCATCAGTAATGCGGATACGGCCTATGTGGATTTAGCCCATACCTACTTGTATGTGAAAGCCAAGGTGGTCAATGGAGCTGGCACCAGAATCGCTGACCAAGCAACGGTGGGCCCGACGAATCTCTGGCTGCACTCGATGTTTCAGCAGGTGGATATTTTCTCAGCGACAAACTCATCAGTGACTCCACCAACACGTACCCCTATCGAGCCTACATCGAGACACTGTTGTCGTATGGCCGAGAGGCTAAAAAATCTCAGCTGACAACCGCTTTATTCTACAGGGACACGGCCGAGCACATGGACACGGCGGACAATGGGGGATATAACAAACGGAAGGCTTTCACTGCGAACAGTGCCTCGGTGGATATGATGGGTCGACTGCATGCAGACATGTTCATGCAAGACCGGTACCTCTTGAACAAGATCCCCATCAAAATCCGACTGATACGGGCGCCTCCGACCTTCGCCTTAATGGCCACTAACGTAGAGGGGCATGCAGCGGACTATAAGATTGTCATCCAAGACGCAGTCCTGTATGTCCGAAAAGTGAAACCAAATCCAGCCGTTCAATTGGGACACATGAAAGCCTTGGAAACAAAACCAGCCCAGTACCCTATACGACGTGTACAAACTAAAGTGTTCTCTGTGCCTGCTGGAAATATGGGCGCCAACAAAGAAAACCTGTTCCTGGGGGAACTACCCAAGCGATTGATCCTGGCCTGTGTGGAAAATACCAGTTTCAGCGGAGCCTACCCAGAGAATCCGTTTGACTTTAAACATTTCGGCATCAATTTTGTGGCCCTGCATGTGGATGGACAACAGGTGCCAGCCACGGCCTTAACACCGAACTTTGGGCGGAGGAATTTCATTCGAGCCTATCAGAGCCTGTTTACAGCCACCGGTCAAATAAACCAGGACGAAGGGAATATGATCAGTCGGGAGGACTACGGGAACGGATACACGTTGTTCTGTTTCGATCTGACCCCCACCTTAGAGAACGACCATCAGCTGGCCCTGACCAAGCAAGGCAATTTACGGTTGGAAATCCACTTTGCACGAGCCCTGGCGACCACCGTCAATGTGATCTGCTACGCCGAGTTTGACAACATCATTCAAGTGGAC
This sequence comes from Hanleya hanleyi, assembly GCA_036873755.1. NCBI lineage: Eukaryota > Metazoa > Mollusca > Polyplacophora > Lepidopleurida > Hanleyidae > Hanleya > Hanleya hanleyi. Next base: position 14,952 of record JAVTVY010046375.1, on the reverse strand, counting down.
AAGGCGCGCAACGTCCTGTGTGACTTCTCCACCTAACATGGATACAGACCAGATAACCACCGTGCTGGAGAATGACCCAGAGACACGTAGGGTCTTTCAAGGGGTGTTCGCCCGAGATGTGTTTCCATTAGACCGTATGTATCCTGCTGCGTACGTTCTCAACACGGACCCGATGGATCGACCCGGTGAACACTGGGTGGCCGTGTACTTGACAGAACAGCAGGGGGAATACTTTGACCCGTACGGTCTGCCGCCCCTCCATCCCGATTTAACAGATGTTTCAGCAGGTGGATATTTTTCTCAGCGACAAACTCATCAGTGACTCCACCAACACGTACCCCTATCGAGCCTACATCGAGACACTGTTGTCGTATGGCCGAGAGGCTAAAAATCTCAGCTGACAACCGCTTTATTCTACAGGGACACGGCCGAGCACATGGACACGGCGGACAATGGGGGATATAACAAACGGAAGGCTTTCACTGCGAACAGTGCCTCGGTGGATATGATGGGTCGACTGCATGCAGACATGTTCATGCAAGACCGGTACCTCTTGAACAAGATCCCCATCAAATTACAACACATATAAGGGAAGTGGGAAGAGGTGCCGACATACTGACTGCGTCACATGACTTCAGTCATCCAAGACGCAGTCCTGTATGTCCGAAAAGTGAAACCGAATCCAGCCGTTCAATTGGGACACATGAAAGCCTTGGAAACAAAACCAGCCCAGTACCCTATCCGACGTGTGCAAACCAAAGTGTTCTCTGTGCCTGCTGGAAATATGGGCGCCAACAAAGAAAACCTGTTCCTGGGGGAACTAACCAAGCGATTGATCCTGGCCTGTGTGGAAAATACCAGTTTCAGCGGAGCCTACAGTTTCTACAGTTTCAGAGAATCCGTTTGACTTTAAACATTTCGGCATCAATTTTGTGGCCCTGCATGTGGATGGACAACAGGTGCCAGCCACGGCCTTAACCCCGAACTTTGGGCGGAGGAATTTCATTCGAGCCTATCAGAGCCTGTTTACAGCCACCGGCACAAATAAACCAGGACGAAGGGAATATGATCAGTCGGGAGGACTACGGGAACGGATACACGTTGTTCTGTTTCGATCTGACCCCCACCTTAGAGAACGACCATCCGCTGGCCCTGACCAAGCAAGGCAATTTACGGTTGGAAATCCACTTTGCACGAGCCCTGGCGACCACCGTCAATGTGATCTGCTACGCCGAGTTTGACAACATCGTTCAAGTGGACAAGGCGCGCAACGTCCTGTGTGACTTCTCCACCTAACATGGATACAGACCAGATAACCACCGTGCTGGAGAATGACCCAGAAACACGTATGGTCTTTCAAGGGGTGTTCGCCCGAGATGTGTTTCCATTAGACCGTATGTATCCTGCTGCTTACGTTCTCAACACGGACCCGATGGATCGACCCGGTGAACACTGGGCGGCCGTGTACTTGACAGAACAGCAGGGGGAATACTTTGACCCGTACGGTCTGCCACCCCTCCATCCCGATTTAACAGACTTCATGGATCAAGGCACAGAGACGTGGTGTTGGAACAGTCAAACGTTGCAAAGCCTGACCAGTGGCGTGTGCGGACAATATTGCTTGTTTTACCTGTACCATCGATGCCGGGGAAGACCCTTATCTACTATCGTACAGATGTTTGACGAGTACCCCCAGGCCGAGGACCGCGATGTACTCGTCTATGACTGGGCCGCCCATCATTTCAATGTACAAGCCCCGTTCTGGGCTTAAGTTAATGACAAGCCCCTTGTTCTGGGCTTAAGTTAATGACAAGCCCCTTGTTCTGGGCTTAAGTTTACAAGCCCCTTGTTCTGGGCTTCAGTTAATTACAAGCCCCTTGTTCTGGGCTTCAGTTAATTACAAGCCCCTTGTTCTGGGCTTGAGTTTTCACGTGGTTGTTCTCACGTTGTTGTTGTTCACTGAATAAAAAAAATGAGATCTCACCAAAAAACCCTGTCTTGTGTGTTTTATTCCTAATGCATCAATGCCCAATGTGGAGATTCAGTCAAACTGAAATCAGTGGTGTAGGATGGGGCCAAAATGTAACCCATCAAGTTTAGAATGCAAGAGCACTATAGTAAAAAATAGAGAGCCAATGAAATCAGCCTACAGACCAAGTACGTGTTTTTGGTCTAGGTTTGAGCGGGCATTTCATTGAGGTACGTGTATACGGTGAGTGAAAAGACTCGTCCAACACGTATAGATTATGTTGATGACTATAAGTTCTAGGTAACCCATCAAGGTTAGAATGCAAGAGCACTATAGTAAAAATAGAGAGCGAATGAAATCAGCCTACAGACCAAGTACGTGTCTTTGGTCTAGGTTTGGAGCGGGCATTTCATTGACGTACGTGTATACGGTGAGTGAAGAGACTCGTCCAACACGTATAGATTATGTTGATGACTATAAGTTCTAGGTAACCCATCAAGGTTAGAATGCAAGAGCACTATAGTAAAAATAGAGAGCCAATGAAATCAGCCTACAGACCAAGTACGTGTCTTTGGTCTAGGTTTGGAGCGGGCATTTCATTGAGGTACGTGTATACGGTCAGTGAAGAGACTCGTCCAACACGTATAGATTATGACTATAAGTTCTATGAGCATAATGCATGAAAGTGGCTTTGAACACCGTAATAGCCAATCAGTGGCCTAGAATGGAGCCAAAGGTAACCCATCCATGTCCAGAAAAACATTACCCGGGTGTACAAGAACCCAGATGTAGGCGCGGACGTCAGCGAAAGCACACCGTGAATACCCCAATTCGATTGGCTGATTGTTCGACCGCTGATTGGTTCTTTTTCTCGACCGCTGATTGGCTCTTTTTCTCGACCGCTGATTGGTCCAAATGGAACTGCCCATCTTTCCCAGGTTCATCTAGAATCCCCCTTTTTGTGCTCAAGCTCTGACTATAGCGATGCCGCAACATTGTCTCATTGGACATTGGACCGTCTGACCTGGAGGTGACCCTTTGACCTTTTGACCCGCGTCCGCGCGCGCGCACTGCCGGGGATGACGCGGGATGACGCTGCGGGGCGCTGGGGCGGGGCGGGAAAACACCCCGGCGGTTGAACATTGGAACTCTTGTGGGTTTGGAGGATGAACATACGGACGTCTAAGGGAAAAAATTGGAACTCTTCTATGTTTGAAGGTAGTGTTTAGTGAAAACCCAGAAGTGACGTCACAACCCACGTCACCTGCGTATATACTCCTGTAAAATAGAGCCGATTTTATTTCTTTGGAAGGGGCAAGGTCAATAGGACTTGCGCTTTTTATACTACTAAACTGTGAAGTAGATTACATCTTACATAGGCCTTAAGGCCGTGATATACATATGAAGTATTCTGGGGCATGGTCAGTACTTTCCAATTTTCCCTTCGTCTACTACTCGCCGATTTTTTTGATTTTTTTTATTATTATTTATTTAATTATTTATTTATTTATTTCCTCGAGAGCTTTAAAATAAGACCTCACTCTACCCAATCGGGCCACTAGTGCTCCACCTAGACTCCAACATGTCCACCCCGTATGTATTTATACATACTAATATCCCAGTATATGAGTGTATATGGGTCTATATGGATCTATATACAAGCCTACCCGGTACTTTGATAGTTTTTTCCATCGTATTCTACATGATCAACCTCATAGCTCATAGTAAAAGCCATAAAAAAAACGACCACCCCTATACCCATACAGGCCAAATATAGCGGACATGATCTTCGCCTGGGAATTGGTCTAGTCCGAGTTGTCTCCCTTGCACCAAAGCGTATAGATGGGACTGTGGTTTGGCTGGCGCGATTATCCGGGCAAATTGACCTTGTGCAGCCATTTTGTTAGCGTTTTGTTAGCGTCCTGCATACGGAGGACGATTTCACTGATCATTGTGTTGTTTTCTGAGCTGGGGAACATTCTCTGTCGCAGTTTATAACGGAACTTTCTTCCTTTCGGTGTCCGCTGAGATGAATAATGTGACGAAACTCTGCACGATTCATCGCCTGCATGTATACCCGTCACACGTAGACTGTAATCGAGGGAGTGTGCTGTGTTGTGTTCAAGCGGACGCATAAATTTGTGTGATATCAGACAGGAAACGTGAAAATTGATATTCTTTCACAGATTTCGAAGTGTATACAGTTCTGGTGAGCTGAACGCAGCCTTTATGAGCAGCGATTGAACGATGATGTAGGCCACCGAACAGGTTTTGTGGAATCAACATTCTGTAACACTCCCCCCTTGACTGGAGGGATTTTATCGGACATCTGCAGTACGGAACGCTATTTGTTGCATACATTCGCTTATCGTGGCAGTCCGTATAATTTGTCAATTTTTGTGTTTGGTTTCGTGAGAGAGGACGACATTGGTTTTCATCAGTGCAAAACTCCCGCCCCCCGACCCGCACCACAACAGTGAAAGCTGGTGGATGAAATTCTACTCCACGGGAACGGTTGGTGATACCCATATTTTTAGCATACGAATGCATCGTGATGAAGGCTTCATGGTGTGTTATACCCACCTAGGAAAAAAACAGCCCCAGATCATCTGGACTAAACTCTTTTATCAGGTAAGCTAGACTTTAGTACTATACTTGCGTTGAAACCCATGCAGACAACCTATTCAAATTTCAATGCATTGGCAACATAGCGTCGCACGAAATATACGCGCCCCTGTTGACCAGGATTTTTGTATACTCCCACAACAACAGACAATTTGAAGACAATTTTCTAGCGGGGTGTTTTCTTGAACATAATTGCTGTAATATACTCTTCTTTTTGTGGACACTAAATATAGGGGAGAAAATGGCAACATTGTGACCAAACCATAACAGTTGACAGCTGTAAAAATAGATACCGTGGCATAAATTAGAGAGAGCATTTCAGTACACCTCAAAAAAATGAAACCTGGACGGGTATCCTTCATCTCGAGGGGACGCAAGTTCGATTCTTGCTTTCATTATGTGAGTATGTGTTGGACATGTGATCTTTAAATTTTATTATCATCAATACACCTAAACGGTATAGTTCAACCCCACCCCAGCCCAACCGATGCCCCTTCATGAATGCTTCACATTGATACCTCACTCGACCCCACTGGACCAGTAGTCAATCCCCTAGCTCCAAAAAGGCTATTTCCATAGAAGCGTGAGATCCTCCAACCGAAAATTATACAAGTCCAATAGACGTCGGTCACGGTGGAAACAATGGCGTATGGTAGGCCAGTGACGTTGATAAATGGCCCTGACACGCTCATCTTCAGGCAAGACTTCAACCGGAGGTACTGCTGGGTCCCAGGGAAAATCTTCTCCACGTCTCATGCTTTTCGTCTCATACAAGCGGATAGGCAAGCAGGCAGGCAGGCAGGCAGACAGGTCAGGTAAGTCAGATTGAATACACCCCTACCCTAAAAATGGACTCCTTTTATACGTTTTTCTACAATCCGCCATCTTGTATCCAGCACCCACCACCCACATCTTGGTCCCACCACCCACATTTGTACCCACCACCCACATTTGTACCCACCACCCACATGTATCCAGCACCCACCACCCACATTGGTACCCACCACCCACATTGGTACCCACCACCCACATGCACCCACCACCCACCACCCACCACCCAGGTCCCACCACCCACATCTGGGGCCCACCACCCACACACACACACACACACGCCGCAGTACCCACCACCCACATTGGGTACCCACCACCCACATTGGTACCCACCACCCACCACCCACAACGAACCCACCACCCACATTGGTACCCACCACCCACACCCACAACGTACCCACCACCCACATTGGTACCCACCACCCACACCCACACACACACCGCCATGTTAAACACAACACCCACCACCCACATGACGCATCCCACCACCCACATTGGTACCCACCACCCACCACCCACAACGTACCCACCACCCACATTGGTACCCACCACCCACCAACCACAACGTACCCACCACCCACATTGGTACCCACCACCCACATCCACACATGCGCATGCGCACACACCCAATTGTGACGTCAACCAAGGTTCTGCGCATGCGCACTGACGCGCAAAGACGTGAATTTACGCCTTGTATACTACTCACGTTCAGTAGTCCCTGACAGATTTTCGCGAGCCAGTACTTTCCTTCACTTTCTCGAACCCCGCCACCCAAATCAACCTAATTAAGCAATTAACAAGGATAGCGAGCCCCCGTTTTGTTGGTGTCGACTGGGCAGAGTTGAACAACTGTTGTTACTCAGATAACATGTTGACGCGGACTGGGATAAATGCGTCAAATGTAAAAACGCAGACTGGGATAAATGTTTCAATTGTTTGAGTAGATTGGATAAATGGGTCAATGTTGATACAGTCTGGCATAAATGTTTCAAATATTGTTGCAGACTGGTATAAAAGTGTCAAATGTTGATGCAGAGTGGGATAAATGTGCCAAATGTTGATACAGTCTGGGATACATTTGACAAATGTTGATGCAGACTGGGATAAATGTTTCAAATGTTGATGCAGACTGGGATAAATAGGTCAAATGTTGATACAGGCTAGGATACATGTGACAAACGGTGATGAAACTGGGGAAATGCGCAGGCCAAAGCTAGCCTATCATATCCCAGCCCATTCGACCTCTCTAAAACTCGTTGCCGTCATTTACATATGCGCGCCTTCCAATGGAACGCTCTCGTTGCCGAAGTAAATAAGCGGTACACTAAAAGCCTATGACTGGAAGTGAAGTGCACTTGGCTGGTATAATGTTGAGCGCTTTTCACGTATAAATGTAATGTGTTTATTAATTTCTGTTTACACACGATGTTAGGTCGACGCAAAATGATCGCACCAGTCTGGAGGTTTTTTTCTTCTTTTTAATGCGATTGAATGTCAAGCTCGAAATTGTCTCGTTGTTTAAATTTGAACAAAGCCGTTGGCCTAGTTGGCTAGGGCTCAGTTTAAAAGGTGATGACTTCTCGATGCAAGGCCAAATAACACTAATATTTGCAGTAATGATCGTCACCTTGGACGCTTTGGCACATTTCGCGATGGCTTTCTTATGGTGGCTGATATCTGCCATGTCGTACCATACTATCGCCCTATTTTTACTAGGGCGATTCGCATCGCGCCATCGCATCGTACCATCGTGGTGCCATCGTACCATCGCTCCAGTAAAAATAGGGCGATAGTACGATGATGCAACATAGCAGATATCAGCCACCATACTTTCTTAATAAGATTTATCAACATTTCACATCATTGCTGCTCGAGCTATAAACTGGATATCGTTCTGAATATCGAAGAACTCCGGTCTCAAAATCAATAAACCCAGCAGCTTCGAGCACCTGCTATTTCAATCACTGTTTATCGGGAAACACTTGTTTGTTTTTGTCGTACGCACGCCGACCTCCCAAGCTGTTAATTACGGGAGTGAAGATGGATCATATATTCAGACACCAAGTCAAACGCCTATGCGGAATCTCTTCAGAATACGATTTCAAGATGGGAAGCCTAAGCCCGCTTTATATGATTAGTGCGGGGATCCTCTGCTCTGGATGCTCAGAGACACGCAATACAAAACTAGAGTTGATAATTCAGCATTTTCTTCCAATATAAGACATTTTTCTGCAAAAATCTACTGTCAGGGAATGGGGAAATTCATTCTTCAACGGTCTGAAGTAAAATCGTTCCTGTTCTTAACGACAAACGGAAGTACACAAGTGAGGCAGTGTTTCAACGTTTTTATAACAAGTAATCTCGCTAAATTGCAACTATTCTTGGCCAAATATAAGAGATGGTAAGCACTATAACGAATCAGCTGTACCGGTACTCGTAAAACAAAAAGGTAAGAAAACGTCCTATATTTGTGGGGAAGCTAGATTTGATCTGCAGGACATCCACAGTTGAGCATGTAAGTTGTCCTCCACAGCATTGTTGACAGTCGTAAACTATCCTTTAACCACTTGGGATGTACTCGGGGAATACAACCCCGACTAGATAGAGCCTTGTTGGATTGTGAACCACACTGAAGAAAACATTATCCAGCTACACTACCAAGGTAATTTGAACGAGGCGCTCGCCTTCGTGTTTTTACACAAAACATCGAAACATTCAAAGAAATACAAAAAATATATATGTTGAAGTCAGGGTATATTTGATTGATTTTTTACCGAAAGCAAATTTTAAAAAAAATGATAAAAATATATGCTGGGTATGCTTAAAGCACCTTTTTGTCTAGTACATTATGAAAGAGCATGTATACAGCTACACCATAAATTTAATTTCAGAGCACGCCGCTTGTCTTTTTTCTGTTCAATTTTGAAAAGGTCAAAGAAATAAAAACAAATAAGTTGAGTATAATTGGTCGACTTTTCGTCAAAACTAATCGAGCGCCGCTCTCGATGTACTCTTCTCAAAGACCAAACAGAAAGCTACATCTATAAATAAATTTCATAGTGCCGCACGGCTTTGTTGTTTTTTACATATAATTTCGAAACTTTCAAAGAAACGAAATAAAATGTTGGCAGGGGGATAATTATTAGATTTTCTTTAAAACTAAGCGGCGCGTCGCTCTGCATTTACGTAATTCTGAGCACGCCTGTATACAGCTACACCATACCAAAAATTTCAGAGCGGCGCGCGGCTTTGCTTTTTTTTTATATAATATCTCGAAACAGTAAAAAATATGAGAAAGATATATCATGAAGCGGGGTATAATTAATGAACTTTTCGTCGAAAGTAAGCTGCGCTCCGCTCTGCTCTTACTCTATTCTGAAGGACCAAGCACGTAGCTACATCATACCATTAATTTTTATTGCGGCGCGCTGTTTTGTTTTGACATGTAAATTTCCAGCCTTTAAAATAAATTAAAACAAATAATAATGTGTTGTGGTATATTTCTCGACTTTTCTTTAAAACTAAGCGACCCGCCGCTGTGGATCTACACTATTCTGAACAAGCCTGTATACAGCTACACCATGCTTTGTTTTTTTATTTACTATTCCGAAAAAGTAAAAAAATATAAAATATATATATTATAAAGAGAGGTATAATTGATTGACTTTTCGTCTAAACTAAGACGCGCGCCGCTCCGATTTTACTCTGTTCTGAGAGACCATGTACGTAGCTACACCATATCCTTACTTTCAGAGCGGCGCGTGGCTTTGTTTTTTTTTATACTATCCCGAAACAGTAAAAAATATGAAAAAGATATATCATGAAGAGGGGTATAATTAATGGACTTTTCGTCTAAAATAAGCTGCGTGCCGCTCTGATTTTACTCTGTTCTGAAAGACCATGCACGTAGCTACACCATGCCATTAATTTTAGAGCGGCGCGCGGTTATATTTTGACATATAAATTTCCAGTCCTTAAAATAAAAAAAAATAATAATAATGGGTTGTGGTATATTTCTCGACTTTCAAAACTAAGCGACGCGCCGCTGTGGATCTACACTATTCTGAACAAGCCTGTATACAGCTACGCCATGCCATTAATTTTAGGGCGGCGCGCGGCTTTGTTTTTTTTGTTACTTTCTAGAATCATTAAACAATATGAAACATGGCAGTGTGACTATGCGTCACAGGACCTACGAAGTAAGGTAGGCATTAGGACTCCGACAGGCACTGAGCTCTTGGCAATCCTCCCTCCCCCCCGCCCCAAGTTGAAATCCTTCCTATATTAAGATGGGCACATGCAGCCCAAGTCAGAATCACCAGAGATTTTCATCAAAAATCACCAGAAATTTTCGATTAAAACAGTATTGAATATTTTGTTGAAGATCAAAAGTGATGGGATTGAATGAATAGTTTACCAGTTACTGTGCTGATGTGAATCTGCGACACACCAACACACTCCGTGGCAGTGATTCTGTGACACACCAACACACTCCATGTCAGTGATTCTGTACCCCTTAATCAAGGAATCAGAATTTGAAATGACAAGAAAAATTTTGACATAATTACACATGTAATGTTTTTGTTTAAATTACACCCCCAGTTGAAATCCTGCCTATATTAAGATGGGCACCGCCCAAGTCAGAATCGCTAGTGATTTTCATCAAAAATCACCAGAAATTTTCATCAAAAGTAGGTCAGGTCAGATGCGCCTTCATTCCAAAAATAAATAACGATCACCGATTTAATTTTACAATTTTTTAATTAAAGGAAACAGATTGAATAATATAGATTCAGTAGATTTCAAGCTTTACGTGTGAAAATACATTTACATCTCTTTAATGGTTTTCAGTGCCCTTGTACAGGATCAAAACAACTTTTTGAATCACATTATTTTCCCAACAATACAACAAATTTTTATATATATAGTACTATGGTAGAAAGGTAGCATTATGTAGTTTACGGTAATTCAACTCAAGACCAACACCTTCTATGCACAAGATAATAATGATTCTATGTCATTCTCCTGAGCATAACCGGTACAAAGACGAATAAATAGCGTCTCTACATCACGTTGTTATAGTAGATATATGAGACATTATGGGTATCGGCAATCTGATGAATGTACTATTCCGGTTTTCTTGTTTCACATTATATTCTATGGCGGTTGATCGGTGATTTTCTTCATTGATAAACGTTAAACCACCTCAGCTTCGTTGTGTGAATCGGAATTGCATTGCTGTGACACACCAACACACTCCGTGGCAGTGATTCTGTATCCCCTAATCGAGGAATCAAAATGGATCAAGATTGGAAATGACAAGAGAAATTTAGACATATTTTGTTTACACATGTAATTTTGTGTTCAAATTATATCCAAGTGTGATATATAGTCAATATTCAAGAGGTACCCAAAAAAAACAAAGTATGTCCTCATATTTTCACATCCATGCCAAGAAATACTGCCTTGAAAAGGGTCCATTTAGCCTACCCTGTTTTATCGCTCTAATCAGCAAATGGCGGGGTCATTTAAACGCGATAAAACGCTGGAGCAAAACGGACCACAGTTTTCTTGGCATCAAAGTTACTTTATCTAGTTAAATTCTACCCAAAGAAAATAAATTAAGACCCTTTAAACAGCCGTCATGGCTTTGTTTCACCCTCAGTAAACTTTTATCATTGTTGCTCACACAGACTAATCTGAAGGATGATACCACATCTTTATTTCTTCTGCTGGGTTATTGCATCAGACTGACTTAATTGGTTGATGTAGGATACTTCACCATCAGTGGGTAATTTGACCTGAATTTGAAGCCTGATGTGGTCAATGATGAAATGTTTGGATGTGAAATCGGATACACGTTAAAGGCTACAGTTTACATATATCTATAACAATATACTGAAGTGTTAATTATAAATCTAATTTTAATCAGAATTATTTCAGATCAGAACTTGCTGGTAACAATGCCCTAATGCACGTTCATGTCAAAAATAAAGGTTCTAATGTCAATGGTTCTCCTTATTTTGCCGACGAAAGGATTCGTATGGACTAACTGACTGACTCACTGACTCATTACCGGACAATTTGCGATCTGTAGCCTACTTCTTAGGGAAAATATATATTAGGTAGATGGGTATAAATTAATACTTCTCGTCTAAGCTAAGCTGCGCACCGCTCTGATTTCACTCTATTCTGAAAGACCGTGTACGTAGGTATATCATACTATTAATTTCTTTAAAATAAAGCGGCGCGCCGCTGTGGATCTACACTATTCTAAACAATCCTGTATACAGCTACACCATACCAATATTTTCAGGGCGACTCGCGGCTTTGTTTTTTTATATGCTATCTCAAATCATTAAACAATATTAAAAAAAATTATGTAGAGGGTTATAGTTAATAGACTTTTCGTCTAAACCAAGCTGCACGCCCCTCTGATTTTGCTCTACTCTGAAAGTCCGTGCACGTTGCTACACCATACTATTAATTTCAGGGCGGTACGCGGCTTTATTTTTGAATGTAAATTTTTAACCTTTAAAATAAATTAAAAAGAAATAATAAGCTGTGGTATAATTTCTCGACTTTTCTTTAAAATAATGCGGCGCGCCGCTGTGGATTTACACTATTCTGAACAAGCCCATTAATTCCTACATAATATATATTTGTTTCATATTGCTTAATGTTTCTAGATGGTATACAAAAAAAAACAAAGACGCGCACCGCCGTAAAATTAATGGCATAGTGTAGCTGCATACAGGCTTTTTCAGAATAGTGTCCACAGCGGCGCATTATTTTGAAGAAAAGTCGATAAATTATACCGCAGCTCATTATTTATTTTTAATTTATTTTAAAGATTAAAAATTTACATAAAAAACAAAGTCGACATTTGAACTGGACGTGACCTACACCGGACCCGACATCATTCCTGCTCTTTCACGACAATAAAATACGCTTACTTTCCTATCATTGGCCTGCGAGAATTTCAATACCTGCATTATTGTCTCACAATTTATAGGCCACACGGACATTGGCCTGTGTTTTACTGGCCTCAGGTTTTGGTACGCGACATCTGCGCGACCCCATAGATATCGTGGTCATATTAGGAGAAATCGGTTGAAAATTTGTTGAAAATGAACTAGATAACGGATGTCAAGATGAGATGGTGAATTTCATAGGTTATTGTTGGGGATAAGAGGTGTTAATGGATGCATATTTCAACGACGCTCGTAACTTTTCGTGAACACTATCTTATACCCGTATTGTATGTAGGTATATTGGCCTATTAAACAGGGTCACAAACATTGGATATTTAGGGATGGGGGAGGTAATTTTAAGTGCAAATATATATTTCTACCATGAAAGCATTCGTGTGTGTGGGAGGAAAGGCGGGGTTCTACAACAATGCAAATTTGAGAAAAAAAATCTTGTAAACATGTAAGAAGTTAAATCACGACATCAGAAACAAATCCCAGGAAACGTCGGATCTTTCGTACCACCAGAACTGGATGGACAGATCCGCAATAGACTTTTTATACGCCCACCAGAAAGGCGGACGTATTAAGTGGAGATTTCGGCCGTCCTTCTGTATTATATCAAGTCTGTATCTTTTGGCATTTTCTATCTACAGTCCAAATTTTAAGCTGGTGCACCCGGTACGTTGTAACGATTTGTCGCTTAATACGATCGAGGTCATTGGTCAGAGGTCAAGGGCATGGTGGCCCAATATATCCGGGGTAGAAGATGTGTCGCATACCAAACTAAAGATCAATGTCAAAAGGTCAATATCGGTAAAATTGGAAGTTTTATTTTAGATACAATAAGGGAAGACGGGTTACATACACAAAATCACTGCGGCTCAACAATTGGGACATTAATTTTCCCCCGACGCCCGAAGGGCTAGAGGGGGACTATAGAATTGGGGTCCGTCCGTGCGTCCGTGCGTCCGTCCGTCCGTCCGTCCGACTTAGTTTCTGGACAATAACTTCTGGAAAACTGAACGGATTCTTTTCAAATTTAGTATGTGGGTACCTCACCTGAACACCTTGCTTGGGATTGGTTTTCCCGCCGATCCGCATACAGGTGGCGCGACCTGGGGGCCAAGTTAAAATTTCGTTTCCGGACAATAACTTTTGAAAAACTGAATGGATTCTTTTTAAATTTGGTGTATGGGTACCTCACCTCAAGATCTCGCTTGGGATTGTTTTTCGTACCGATCCGCCTATAGATGGCGCCACCTGGGGGGCCAAGTTAAAATTTCGTTTCCGGACAATAACTTTTGAAAAACTGAACGGATTCTTTTCAAATTTGGTATGTGGTTACCTCGTCCCAAGATCTCACTTGGGATTGTTTTTCACGCCGATCTGCCTATAGGTAGCGCCACCTGGGTGCCAAGTTAAAATTTTGCGTCCGTTCGAGTTAAGTTTCCGGGCAATAACTCCTGAAAAACTGAACGGATTCTTAAACTTTTTATGTAGGTACCTCGCCTCAAGATCTCGCTTGGGATTGTTTTTCATGCCAATCTGAGCTGCTTGCAGGTGGTGCCAACTGGGTCTAAGTTAAAATTTTGTTTCCGGACAATAACTTTCGAAAAACTGAACGGATTCTTTTTAAATTTTGTATGTGGATACTCCGCCGCAAGATCTCGCTTGGGATTGTTTTTCACGCTGACCCGCCTATAGGTGGCACCACCTGCAGGCCAAGTTAAAATTTTGTTTTCATACAATATCTTCTGAAATCCTGACCGGATTAGGACAAATTCGGTAATTGTGGGTACCTTGCCACTGGATCTCACTTGGGATTGCTCCGCATGCTGGGTACTGAAAGTTACCGTTCCAAGTCAAACCCCTCGGGTTTTCATTTTATAATTCGGTGTTATCACCCCAACTAAGGGCTGTGGAATGCGACAAATTTCACGGTGTATAATGTCCTGGCAAACAGTCATTTTAAAGATGTGGTCTCTGTAGTACAGAAGTGTGCAATGTGTGCTTTCGGATCAACCTGGACATCTGGAGGGCCGAAACACCCGCAGGATTATGAGGCCGTTAAAGTCGGGCAAGGCAAAGCGGTTTCGGGGAAAGCTAATGGTCACTTCAAAATGAAAATCTGTTGTGCCGGCATACATTGAATCCAATGTTGACTCCTGTTATAATTGGTAACATGTCCATATTAAATGAACCAAGCCTCAACCACGTAAGTCGTGTAAAATCCAAAATCATTTATAAAGCACAGAATGAATTCCATCTGAAATTCGATGATTTAGCTGTACAACTTTGGGACTGTGACAATTGTTCGCGTCATTGGTACTTGTGCGTATAACTCAATATCGAGATGGTCAACATTTGTCAAGACGTTTGTCAGGATGTGGCACTTGCCGAAATATGTTAGTAATTGGGAATCGGCGAGATGCAATTAAGTTAACATGGTCGTCAATGTAAATTGTAATAGTGGACTTAGGCCTTAAAGGTGAAATGCAAAGGTTTTTAGATTCTCCTCTTTACATTTTATATAGGTTGAATAATGATAGAAAT
>JAVTVY010046374.1:0-19899 GCA_036873755.1 Hanleya hanleyi | reverse complement strand
ATACCCAACGCGGCTCCCCCAGCGTGGGTATGATGTAACATTGGGGAGAATAAACTATATGAAAAAAACTTCTTGTTGTTGTTGTTGTTCTCTCATGTATCATCCTTGTTGTTGTTGCTGTTGTTGTTCTCTCTCTGGTCTATATCATGGCGTTATGTTAGAGTGCTAAGGTGTAACGACGGGCGTTGACAGGCATCACTGCATTTCGAAGAATTAGTGACAATTCCATGGAATATCAGAGCTTCTGAGCTATTTCACCAGGGCGTTGAAGCATTAAGAATGGTGTTGGTGGGCGTTGCTACAAGATGACACCTCACACGGTCCATTTGGACCGCGGATGGTCCATCTCTACACCAAATAACATCCTTCACTGCTAAAAAAGGTCCACTTTCGCTACAACTTGTACTAATGACGTCATCGATGACGTCACAGATGCTGTAAATATCCTGAAATCAGGGTGTATACTCCGAGAGCTACAACATGACACATCCCATGACGCATTCGCAACGCGGCTGGTCCATCTCTACACCAAATACCTTCCTGCACTGCCCCAAAAGGCCAAATAACATCCTTCACTGCTAAAAAATGCCCACTTTCGCTACAACTTGTACTAATGACGTCACCAATGACGTCACAGATGCTGTAAATATCCCTGAAATCAGGGTCTATACTCCGAGAGCTACAACATGACACCCCACACGACGCATTCGCAGCGCGGATGGTCCATCTCTACACCAAATACCTTCCTGCACTGCCCCAAAAGGCTCACTTTCGCTAATACTCCTACTGATGACGTCATCGATGACGTCACAGATGCTTCGGACATGCCTCAGTTCGGAATGTACACCCCGAGAGCTACAAAATGACACCTCACACGACGCATTCGGACTAAGGATGGTGCATCTGTACACCAAACTCACCCTCACGCACCCACAAAATGTCCACTTTCGCTACTACTCGTACCGATGACGTCATCAATGACGTCACAGATGACGCGGACATCCCTCAAATCGGAATGCCTGCTACACCGAGAACTACAAGATGACACCTTCCAGGACGCATTCGAACCGTGAATAGCCCATCTCGACCCCAAACACCTTCATGTACTGCCAGAAAATGTCCACTTTCGCTACTACTCGTACCGATGACGTCATGACGCGAACATCCCGCAAATCGGAATGTACACCCCGAGAACTACAAGATGACACCTTCGAGGACGCATTCGAACCGTGAATAGCCCATCTCGATCCAAAATACCTTCATGTACTGCCCGAAAATGTCCACTTTCGCTACTACTCGTACCGATGACGTCACCGATGACGTCACAGATGACGCGAACATCCCCCAAATCGGAATGTACACCCCGAGAACTACAAGATGACACCTTCCAGGACGCATTCGAACCGTGAATAGCCCATCTCGATCCCAAATACCTTCATGTACTGCCCGAAAATGTCCACTTTCGCTACTACTCGTACCGATGACGTCACCGATGACGTCACAGATGACGCGAACATCCCCCAAATAGGAATGTACACCCCGAGAACCACAAGATGACACCTTCCAGGACGCATTCGAACCGTGAATAGCCCATCTCGATCCCAAATACCTTCATGTACTGCCCGAAAATGGCCACTTTACTTACTACAACCAACTGCGCCTGCGCAGATTGACGCGACTTGCATTCAAAAACACGCTATTCTGACTCTACCCCACACAAGCTTCACTTTGACACCCTCCACGACCCATTCGGATCCATAGCGGTCCATCTCTACCCCAAACACCTTCAAAAGGCCCACTTTCGCTACAACTTGTACTAATGACGTCATCGATGACGTGATGCTGTAAATATCCCTGAAATCGGGGTGTATACTCCGAGAGCTACAACATGACACATCCCATGACGCATTCGCAAACGCGGATGGTCCATCTCTACACCAAATACCTTCCTGCACTGCCCCAAAAGGCCAAATAACATCCTTCACTGCTAAAAAATGCCCACTTTCGCTACAACTTGTACTAATGACGTTACCAATGACGTCACAGATGCTGTAAATATCCCTGAAATCAGGGTCTATACTCCGAGAGCTACAACATGACACCCACACGACGCATTCGCAACGCGGATGGTCCATCTCTACACCAAATACCTTCCTGCACTGCCCCAAAGGCTCACTTTCGCTAATACTCCTACTGATGACGTCATCGATGACGTCACAGATGCTTCGGACATGCCTCAATTCGGATTGTACACCCCGAGAGCTACAAAATGACACCTCACACGACGCATTCGGACTAAGGATGGTCCATCTCTACACCAAACTCACCCCCACGCACCCACAAAATGTCCACTTTCGCTACTACTCGTACCGATGACGTCATCAATGACGTCACAGATGACGCGGACATCCCTCAAATCGGAATATACACCCCGAGAACTACAAGATGACACCTTCCAGGACGCATTCGAACCGTGAATAGCCCATCTCGACCCCAAATACCTTTATGTACTGCCCGAAAATGTCCACTTTCGCTACTACTCGTACCGATGACGTCACCGATGACGTCACAGATGACGCGAACATCCCTCAAATCGGATTGTACACCCGAGAACTACAAGATGACACCTTCCAGGACGCATTCGAACCGTGAATAGCCCATCTCGATCCCAAATACCTTCATGTACTGCCCGAAAATGGCCACTTTCGCTACATGCCACCGCGCATGCGCAGAATGCCGATAGTTCAACCCCACACCCAGCCCATCAGATGCCCCTTCACGAATGCTTCACATCGATACCTCACTCGACCCCATTGGTCCATTAGGGCTCCCCTAGCTCCAAAACGTCTATTTCCATACCCTTCGGCCACCGCGCATGCGCAGAATGCCGATAGTTCAACCCCACACCCAGCCCATTAGATGCCCCTTCACATAAGCTTCACTTTGATACCTCACTCGACCCCATCGGACCCTTAGGGGCTTCCCTAGCTCCAACACGGCTATTTCCATACCCTTCGGCCACCGCGCACGCGCAGAATGCCGATAGTTCAACCCCACACCCAGCCCATTAGATGCCCCTTCACATAAGCTTCACTTTGATACCTCACTCGACCCCATCGGACCCTTAGGGGCTTCCCTAGCTCCAACACGGCTATTTTCATACCCTTCGGCCACCGCGCATGCGTAGAATGCCGATAGTTCAACCCCACACCCAGTCCATCAGATGCCCCTTCACGAATGCTTCACTTTGATACCTTACTCGACCCCATTGGTCCATTAGGGACTCCCCTAGCTCCAAAACGTCTATTTCCATACCCTTTGGGCCACCGCGCATGCGCAGAATGCCGATAGTTCAACCCCACACCCAGCCGATCAGATGCCCCTTCACGAATGCTTCACATCGATACCTCACTCGACCCCATTGGTCCATTAGGGGCTCCCCTAGCTCCAAAACGTCTATTTCCATACCCTTGGGCCACCGCGCATGCGCAGAATGCCGATAGTTCAACCCCACACCCAGCCCATCAGATGCACCTTCACGAATGCTTCACATCGATACCTCACTCGACCCCATTGGTCCATTAGGGGCTCCCCTAGCTCCAAAACGTCTATTTCCATACCCTTCGGCCACCGCGCATGCATGCGCAGAATGCCGATAGTTCAACCCCACACCCAGCCCATTAGATGCCCCTTCACATAAGCTTCACTTTGATACCTCACTCGACCCCATCGGACCCTTAGGGGCTTCCCTAGCTCCAACACGGCTATTTTCATACCCTTCGGCCACCGCGCATGCGCAGAAGGCCGATAATTCAACCCCACACCCAGCCCATTAGATGCCCCTTCACATAAGCTTCACTTTGATACCTCACTCGACCCAATCGGACCATTTTATCTAGGGACTACTTTTTCTCCGCGGAAGCTTTTTCCCGAGACCGAATCACCGCCAAAACAACGGCCAAACCGCATCACCGCGCATGAATACATTTTTTTTTTTTTTTTGCCGGAACTTTTTTTTTTTTCTGCCGGAACTATGCACTCATTGACCTTTGGTGAGAGAGAGAGAGAATTATTAGGTTTAGCGTCACATTCAGCAATCAATATGTCACCTCAGCTGTCTGGATAGAGATCACGACACAAAAACTGGCCGCCATCTTGTCCCACCTCCCACACGACACAAAAAACCAGCCGCCATCTTAACCCACCTCCCACACGACACACAAACAGGCCGCCATCTTGTCCCACCTCCCACACGACACACAAACAGGCCGCCATCTTGTCCCACCTCCCACACGACACACAAACAGGCCGCCATCTTGTCCCACCTCCCACACGACACACAAACAGGCCGCCATCTTGCCCCACCTCCCACACGACACAAAAAACCAGCCGCCATCTTGTCCCACCTCCCACACGACACACAAACAGGCCGCCATCTTGTCCCACCTCCCACCACACAGGCCACGCCCCCTCATCACGCATGCGCACCCCCTCAATTGTGACGTCAAAACACACAAATTGACCTCTATGACCTCTACATCCGGGGGGAATATTACTTATTTTGCGCGCTGTATACTACTGAGCTTTCACTTATTTATTAATCACCGGAAGTGCAAGTATGCAAAATTGGGAAAAATAATTTCAGTTCAGTCAAGACATTGCGAAAACAGGTTCCTTTGTAAAACGGGCTATTTTGTTCGTATATCATGTCGAGTGCAGAAGCTGATTGTTATTACACACTTCTCAGTCACAACCACTCACAATTTTAAAATTAATATCACTTGAGATAAAATGTCATTTTATTGTTATCCGAGAAAAAAACCGGTAGATCTTCAACATTCAAATCCAGAGCAACAATTATTGGGCGACAGGCTTTGTAGTTATCTGCCTTGTCTGGGATTTTATATGAAACAAGATACAAATTTCATGTAAAATCCATTATTTTCAGGAAAAGGCAGGAAGTTTAGCTTTACCACACCTGGGTTTGGCTTTTCATTCATGTAATTTTCTTCGTAGAAAATGCATGATAAATGCAATAATTTTGTGCCTTTTTCATGTATAAAATGGTAAAAATGAAGGAAAAAGACGAACTTTTCAATAATATCAGTCAGTTTTAATTTCCCATGATTCTCTATTCGGATGGGGTAGGTACGCATGCTCAAAATGTTAAGATAATGATACGATAAGATATGAAATCAATGTTATGTCGTTAAGCGGATTGGGTAGATAGTTGGGTAGAACGGTTGGAAGTCAACAATGCCCCAGTATACACGCTAAGAAAGTGGGCAGCAGACGTAAACTCAGATTCATCTGAGACATCTCTAGCGTTATCAATCAATGAGAATGACGAGCGATGATTGTATAACTAGATTTCTTCATTGAACAGAGGCAATTCAACAAATGTTGCACGTGTAAACATCATATTCTATAATCTTGGCCACGTTCACGTTTCTTCACGTTTTCTTATGACAAAGGGGAGATACTGACTTGTATCCCGCCAGTGGGCACCAGTTAAGTACCATATTGATTTTATCTCAAGGTGAGATCATTTTGGTGCTCGTTTGTTGCATAAGTTTAATGTACGTACATGTTTTTGTGTGTTGTGTTCATTACTTCTGGATTGCTGGGTTGTTGACTTGTTTTTGTTGAAATACTTAGTATTTTGTTTGATTGTCGCTATATAGCTGAAATATTGCTGGACGCGACGTTAAATCTTAATTCTCTCTCTGTATTTAGATCATCTTCAGACATGACGATTTGGTGATCAGTACAGGTGTACATACACGTGCAAAACAGCGAATGCCTTGAATGGACAATGACTGTGGTTAAAGTCGGCCTTTCAGTAATTAAATACCGGGTGGATTTTTTTCTAGGAGGACGAATACGTGAGTTTATAAATAGGCCTAACATATATTTTTTGGTTTGGGGCTATTACAAATGTAGTTCCAAACTGGATAGACAACTTCAGTTTGTACCGTGACTGCTGCCACAATGGGAAGATAAATTTTCTCTACATGATGACTGTACATGTTTAGTCGCACATGTACCGGTACGGTTAATCATATCATGGTTAGTCATATAGTCGCTATATGGCTGGAATACTGTTGACTGCGACGTTAAGCTCGAACTCACTCACACTATTACAAGTGTATTGAAGCGGTTCAGATTGAAAATGCTATCAAAGTAGCAACATTTCATACAATCATACAAAGCACATGGTAATGCGGATTAGATTAAATAAACACGTAAATTTTGCCTATGATATATCTGTATGTATCGGTCATTTAATGTAGCAAGTGAGTAAACAGAGCATTACACAATGGAATAACGCTTGCAACTTACCCAAGTTATCGGTCTCTCAAGTGACTAAAGCGACCCAAGCAACACACAACTCGATGTTGTATACGTGTGCAATGAATGGTTTATACATGTATCTCTGAGTGAGGGATTCACGAGCTCCAAAAATACACTACCTCTCGTCTCGGATGTCACGTTCTATGCATCAGAGCATATCATATATAGCCTCTGCAGATACAGTAGATGCGTACATCCACAACATGGTGACCTAGTTATTTTAACCGCTATTCTGCTCACCGTGAACAGGTTAAAACTTAAGCCAATCGCCGGGAGTCAAAGAAAGATTTACGTGTGCAACCATGCGAAGACCGGCGTTCCGGTCGCAATATATTTGTTGTTAAAGGATTTATAGTGCGAGACTGCAGATAGCCCTTTCTTTCCTGAACTCAGATGCAGATGTAGGAATCATCTGATATTTCGGGTAGTTGATAGGTTTGGGACATAGAAACTATTTTTGGTTTTACTTATTCGATATATCCGTTGCCATGGCAAGAAGATAAGACCGTATAGCTGATATTTTGTTGAATGTGTCACAACGAAACGCATCCCTTTATCAAATTATTGGGGGTAATTATTGCTGTTTGATTTCAAATAATATCAATAATCACAAGTTCAAGCATAAAAATGCTATGTATTAAAGCTAAACATTCAAAGGTAGATTCATGTGATGTGAAATAGAATGGATTTGGTACACTTTTACCATCCAGTGGTTTCGCTGATGACCACTAGCCTCACACCGCTGAAGGGGCACGGGTTCGAGCCCAGCTGGTCCACGTGTGAAAGTTCGTCAGTTACTTGCCGACGGGCGGTGGTTCTCTCCGGGTACTCCGGTTTCCTCCATCAACCAAACTGACAGTCACCATATGAACAAAACAACCTTGAGTGTGACATTAAATCAAATTAAATCAAATCCGTGGCTGACCGAATAAGTCCTCCGTTTATTCGATCATCCATGGAAACGGATAAACAATTGGGCAATCTGTATGTATATTTACTGTCAATTTTACGAAATTCAACATACCACTTGATAAAGGCTCCGGCATTAGAGTCGAAAGCTTGTACGTCAATTATGTTTACATGATGTACAGCTGCGAATTTTGTCCATTTCTATAATTAGGTATGTTGTTTCTGTCCAAACACACTAGATAGGACAAACAGCCTGATTTTTACGTCTGTGATGACAAAATAACGATAGATCCGATAGTCCATCAATAGCAAGGGCGTTGAAACAATCCGCCATATTGAGAGAAGTAACAAGCCCTGAGAAAGCTCGGTTCTCAAGAAGTCCTAGCAAATATCTAGTAAGTTCGTAATTTCCAGCAGACAAAACTCCAAATACTATGATAATCGTTTGTAAATATTGCTATTAGTTGGTGCTGGTTAAGGAATTGAGCATAAGCACACTACAGGTATAATCGAATACGTCTACTTACTCCCAAACTGCATTTACTTCGGACTATTTATTTAACAGCCACAAAATGTTCCTCAACGAAAGAGGCATTTGTCTTCCAACCACTCATAATGATACATCAAAAGTGTATTGGACTCCCATAATGCATAAAGCACCATACAAAGTTGGAGGCCAGAAGCTGTGCTACCAGGTTTCTCTCAACCCTGTTGACGAGAGCCCTACATGAGGTAAAAGTATTTTGGGAAAGGTATTACGCCACCACTTCTAACAGCTCTGGCGTTGAATGTTTGTGGATATTGAGACGAGCATCAATTTACTGGGTTTATATTTGCATTTTTTTTTATTGCAAGTTGTTGTTCTATAAAATATCTCTCGTGTGTTCTGTAATTGTAGTTCTGACATTTGTAGTTCATTTAAGATAATTCTCAGTGATAACGAATATTCCGAGGATATCTGCAGACTCTCTGCAGAATTTACTTGCATGTTGTTGTTGTAATGAGACACTTCGTTTGTGCCACATGACCATAGTTTTTGAGCTGTAGATTGTTATTTAATGAAGTTACACTGATTTATTCACGCAACGAAGATAGAAGAAAGTACTACCTTGGTAATTCATAGCATGACAAACTGTGGTTTGATGTATTCCAGTAGTTATTGATGATAAAACGTGCATAATTTATTCTTCTCTTTACGGAGGCAGCCATGTTGTTTTGATAGTGATACTCTCTGAACCAGACGTTCGTATTTTATTTCAGATGAAAGTTGATGTATATCTTGGATAAATTGTATCACTGTGTAAACTATATTTAATATCTGTCACAAATATATGGTAATTGCGCAGATTCTCCAAGTAGTTTTAACAATAGTACGCTTTTGGTATTTTCGACATTTTGGGTTTGAGGCTAGTGGCTGGAGTGTATAAAAGAGTGAACTCTG
The DNA here is from genome assembly GCA_036873755.1 of Hanleya hanleyi. Lineage (NCBI taxonomy): Eukaryota > Metazoa > Mollusca > Polyplacophora > Lepidopleurida > Hanleyidae > Hanleya > Hanleya hanleyi. The sequence goes on along the minus strand of JAVTVY010046374.1, from coordinate 11,195 downwards.
AGAATTTCTGGGACTTGCTCTGGTAAGCCAGACAAGCCCACACCTCCTGAACAGAAGGCTCCTGGGACCTGACAGACATCTGAGGAATGCTGAAATATGGGGAGGAGCTACAGATGCCGATGAGGATAATGGTTCAGTGTCTTGACTTCATTTTTCTGCTTTGACTCTCTGAAATACTTGGAACACTGTAGAGTGTACTCCAAGAAATCATGGGGTCATGGTCAAACTGAAGTAAATAAGACTTATACCCATTACCTTTTGCTGACCCAAGATATCTTTGAATCATCCAAGAAAACATGGACACCCACGAAAACATGGACATCCAAGAAAACATGGATTGTTGAAACAGTAGTGGGATGAACACCCCATGCGATCACATCGGATTACAGTACCCCATGCAAACGCATCGGATTACAGTACCCCATGATATCACATCGCATTACAATACCCCATGCCATCACATCGGATTACAGTACCCCATGCAATCGGATTACAGTACCCCATGCAATCACATCGGATTACAGTACCCCATGATATCACATCGGAATACATGATTACAATGCAATCACATCGGATTACAGTACCCCATGCAATCACATCGGAGCACAGTACCCCATGATATCACATCGGATTACAGTACCGGTTTCCACAACTGCAGCCATTATTCACCTAACAGTCGTGTGCATGAACACCCCATGCAATCACATCGGGTTACAGTACCCCATGCAACCACATCGGATTACAGTACCCCATGAAATCACATCGGAATACAGTATTCAACTGCAGCCACTCTTCGCCTAGCAGTAGTGCATGAACACTCCATGCAATCGCATCGGGTTACAGTATTTGACTGCAGCCACCCTTCATCTAACAGCAGTGTGCATGAACACCCCACGAAATCACATCGGGTTACAGTACTCAACGACAGCTGCTTGTAATGGATGCAAGTGGAACTCATTGGAATGATTGTATGTTACAACAGTATTCGACTACAGCCATCCCGTTTAGTTTTATGCACTCCAGCAAGTCTCCACCCCATGAAAGCATGGTAATTCCACTCATTGGTCATAATTAGATTATGCAAAGCAAATCTGAACTGAAGGACATGCTACTATATGAATAAAAGAAGAGTTTATTTATCCTGAGGAATTGGTCTCGAGTTCTTGGTGAATATTGTGTTGCTTCCCAGTCTCCAATGTTACAGTTCAACATATAACAGCATATGGGGTGTTACTTAGCCAAGTTGATAATCCTTCAACTACCCTAAGTTTTCATATGTTGACTGCTGAAGTATAACTGCTGTAGTTGGACTTCACTGAAGCTTAGCGACAGCTTTATCGCTACATTATTTTGGCGTCCGAAATGGGACCTGTTATTTCATAACGGGTCCAGTGATACAAACCAAGTGAAGTCTTACATGGTGAAAATGGTGGAGATATCCAGTGTACATTTCAGAGACTTATAATTAGATGGAAGCTATGGAGACGGGATGGAGACCACTACAGAGGGATAGACAGAGGAGATTTGATAGATCATTGGCTGATAATCCATGTAATACAACAAGTGAAGCAGAAACACAGGAGAATATTGATGAAATTAAAGTGGATACGGAGACTCCAGCATCACCCAAGGCACAGTCATCTGTAATTAATGTTCTTTCAGGTCCACGGAGAATGGTATCCACAAAGAATTTTGGTGTAACTGGAATTGATTTGGATTATTTTTCAGGAATTCCCTCAGCCCCCACAGCAAATACCGTTCCTCTACAGGTGACATCTGGTGATTCCAACCAGATACAAATACAGAAGGAAGTAGCAGAGCAAGTAGGAACAGTTTTAAAAGGTGCATTGATGAAATTTTCTTCAGTTATTGCTGGTATTATCAAAGAAACTCAGAAGATGAATAGAGGGAACAGATCCCCACCAGAGTGCCAGAGTGCTAATGCAACTCATCAGTCTCGAACTGGACAGCCAGAAGATTACCAGAAGATCACCTGGTGATTTTCCAGGCAATGACAACAGACGGGTCCAAGCCAGCATTTCTCACACTAGACCTTCAGACAGGGTCTACAGAGGTTCCCATTGTGAATCCTCTAGCAATGAAGCACCATCTATAGTGAGAGTATATTTATTTCAAGATCGAAAAACCAGAACGTCAAGCTGCCACCATTCACTGGGTCTGAACTTTGGGAAGTTTGGATGTAGCCATGCTTAAAGGGTGGACGATTGCAGATAAACTTGGTGAGCTGTTACCCCGGATACAGGGTAAAGCTGGGGAGTTTGTTTATGGACAACTGCCTAGGGAAGTAAGGAGTAATTTTACTCTACTGGTTGATGAGCTCGACCATCGTTTCAAGAAAGTAGAAACAGCAAAACGTTTTGGGGCACAGTTCAGCAATCGGAACCAAAAGCCCGGAGAAACTGCAGAGAACTATGCAGCAGACTTGAAACGGCTTTATGACAAAGCTCATGCGAACCGAGACAGAGAGACCAGAAGAGAAGATCTATTGAGGAGATTTTTAGATGGCCTAATTGATGAAAAGGCACAGTTTCATGTGGAGTTCATTAAGGAACCAGAGAATTTAGACGAAGCTGTGTATGAGGTTGTGAATTTCCTGGAAACACGGAGTCGAACTAGTTGTAATGAGGACCGGCGAAGCAGGAAACAGACTCGTCTGTTGAAGAGATGCTCAGATGACAAAAAGTACGAATCCGAGCCGGAATACGAAGATGTTAGAGTTGCGACTCAAACTCGGAGTAGTAACAAGTGGAATCAGACTAAGGCTGATAGGGAGAAAAGGAATCAAGTTAATGAGCGGACGACATACCAGGAGAAGCCTGATGGTTGTGTATCTGAAGTGCAAAAGCTGATAGAAGACGTCACAAACATGTTCAACTCGCTGAATAATCAAATTTAGTCAATCTCAAGGGGTTCACAACAACCAGGAACCGACAAGATGAAGATGGTTCCGCAGACTTGTCCTCAAACAAGGGCAACTGCAGCAAACCATCGATCTACAGGAAAGAAGCAGTTCACTGGGTGTTTCCGGTCTGGCGGAAACCATTTAATAAGAGATTGCACCTATCAAGTGACAGGGCAACTGAATGCTTCCGCCAAGCCTTTTGTTTCTTATGTTCAAGGTTCTGAAGATGGAATTCTCCATAATGCAGATTTTAGAGAACCGCATTGTACACTGGAGTCATCAAACTTGTGGGGATCGGCTCAGTAGGCCGAGGGACGGTCTCAATTAATACAGGCCTGTGTGAAAACAATTTGGAGATATGTCCAGGTAACCCAGATAGTCTAGCAGGTAACTCAGGAACCGTACGACGGGAGATACCGAAGTATGATGGAGTTTATTTCAGTGATACCTTTCAGGGGACTGTGGGCACAGATACTATGGATACTGAAACTACAGCCGTGACATTGTCTGACTGTATCCACACCAAGATACTGCAGGGCCAAGAGTCAGAGCTGAAACTTACCAGGTAAAGGGAGGTTATCGGTGCTGAAGGTGAAAGACCGGACTACAAGAGATGGGCTGTACTGGAGCATAAATTAGCAATTGCCAACACTGAGGATGAGGTGTTGCTGGGGGATGATATTTTACAAAAGGGACCTGGTGGGCCAGTGGACCTTTTGTCGAGTTGTGGACCATGTTCAAATGGTAAGGAGATATCTTTGGACATGACTGATTCTCTGAGAGTGAGATCGGTGTGTGTTAATAGGCCTGCTGAGACAAAGCAGAACCAGAAACTAAGAAGGACAGTGGTCTCTCCAATAAAGAGGATATATACTTATTTCATTGGTGTTGTGTTACTTCTTCTGAGTGTCCTGTCCATGGAGGATTTGTGTGTGGATGATTTGTGGAGCCCGCAACAAAATCCAAATGAGAGTGGAGAAGGTAGCAAACCTGATGAAGACCTGGTCGGGGTGCCAGAAGTATCTGGATTCACATGTCAGAGGACATGTTGGAAATCGTTATCCGAGTTGATCTCTGGCGGCTGTTGGATCTTGGTAGAGATGTTTTCCAGGTTCATTACAGGAAGATGCTCTCAAAAGGTACAAGATGCCATCTGTAGTGTTACAGGAACACCATGGATACAGGGCTATACCATGACACAGAAGAAGCTACTCATTCATCTAAACATAGGTCCAGTTAAGAAATGGTTCGGGAGTGGTATGCATCTGTTCAGCACTGAAAATTGTACAGCAAGGCCAGCTATCCACCATTATTGGAACAACTGACATAACCTAATGCTGAAGGACGGGGTGCTTTCCTGGAGATTAGTGCACAAGAATGTCATTGGGCAATGGCAGTTCTTGGTACCACGATGGATTAGGGAGTACGTGTTGAAACAAATCCATGAATCTGTCCTGTCCGGACATCTAGGAAGAAGACCAAGAGGAGCTCTTCGGGGTTTTATAAGGCTGGTTTCCATTTTGATGTAAATAAGTGGATTCAGACTGGTGATGCGTATAGCAACAGTACGCCATCACATGTGCAGCCTCAATAACATTGATTGAAGCCCCATTGGATCATTTGTCGACGGTCATTCAATGAGGTTTTCATCCGGAGAACCATGGAGCCTGAAGATGAAGAAACCGTTTTCATACAGGGAGAGTGAAAGAGAAGTGGACTCCCTTCCACCTCTTGATGATGTGGGATTTATGGACTAGTTGTTACTTACCATTCACTGGATTCCGGAAATACATGATGGACTTGTGATTCCATTTACCTTATGGTATTGCGCGCGTGTGAATTTCAAGGACATCATTGAACTGTGTTATAAGTGCTTGAATTTTCAAGGAACAACAGTGAACTGTGTTATAAGTGTGTGAATTCCACGGACATCATAGAATTGCTTTTTATGTGGAAATTTTTTCGGCCCTTTACTGGGAAACTTGTGCGCGATTCATTGGATTATGTGAAATTGTTTCTTTCTACAGTTAAATGTGAATTCATGGACTGTTGAAGAGTTGAGTTTAAGTTGACTGTGATTCACTTTGATTGCATTCGAGAAATTTTATTGTGCGCGTGTGATATTCAAAGAAATCTTGTGTGTGAACCATGGATTTCAAGGGTTGAACTTTATTTGAAATCTTGAACTATTATTGACTGAGAACTGTACATGCGTTTTGCGATTGATGCTCTATTAACTGTAAGGTGAACGAGGACGTTTCCACCTTAAGTGGGGGATAATGAGACGAGCATCAATTTACTGGATTTGTATTTGCATTTTTTTTATTGCAAGTTGTTGTTCTATAATATATCTCTCGTGTGTTCTGTAATTGTAGTTCTGACATTTGTAGTTCATTTCAGATAATTCTCAGTGATAACGAATATTCCGAGGATATCTGCAGACTCTCTGCAGAATTTACTTACATGTTGTTGTTGTAATGAGACACTTCGTTTCTGTCACATGGCCATAGTTTTTGAGCTGTAGATTGTTATTTGATGAAGTTACACTGATTTATTCACATAACGAAGCTAGAAGAAAGTACAACCTTTGTAATTCTTGGCATGACAAACTGTGGTTTGATGTATTCCAGTAGTTATTGATGATAAAACGTGCATAATTTATTCTTCTCTTTACGGAGGCAGCCATGTTGTTTTGATAGTGATACTCTCTGAACCAGACGTTCGTATTTTATTTCAGATGAAAGTTGATGTATATCTTGGATAAATTGTATCACTGTGTAAACTATATTTAATATCTGTCACAAATATATGGTAATTATGCAGCTTCTCCAAGTAGTTTTAACAATAGTAGGCTTTTGGTGTTTTTCGACATTTTAGATTTGAGGCTAGTGGCTGGAGTGTATAAAAGAGTGAACTCTGAGAATTTCTGAGACTTGCTCTGGTAAGCCAGACAAGCCCACACCTCCTGAACCTGACAGACATCTGACAGACATCTGAAGAATGCTGAAATATGGGGAGGAGCTACAGATGCCGATGAGGATAATGGTTCAGTGTCTTGACTTCATTTTTCTGATTTGACTCTCTGAAATACTTGAAACACTGTAGAGTGTACTCCAAGAAATCATGGGGTCATGGTCAAACTGAAGTAAATAAGATTTATACCCATTACCTTTTGCTCACCCAAGATATCTTTGACTCATCCAAGAAAACATGGACACCCAAGAAAACATGGACATCCAAGAAAACATAGATTGTTGAAACAGTAGTGGGATGAACACCCCATGCGATCACATCGGATTACAGTACCCCATGCAAACGCATCGGATTACAGTACCCCATGATGTCACATCGGATTACAGTACCCCAAGCCATCACATCGGATTACAGTACCCCATGCAATCACATCGGATTACAGTACCCCATGCAATCACATCGGATTACAGCACCCCATGATATCACATCGGAATACAGTACCCGATGCAATCACATCGGATTACAGTACCCAATGCAATCACATCGGAATACAGTATTCAACTGCAGCCACTATTCACCTAACAGTCGTGTGCATGAACACCCCATGCAATCACATCGGGTTACAGTACCCCATGCAACCACATCGGATTACAGTACCCCATGAAATCACATCGGATTACAGTACCCGATGCAATCACATCGGAATACAGTATTCAACTGCAGCCACTATTCACCTAACAGTCGTGTGCATGAACACCCCATGCAATCACATCGGGTTACAGTACCCCATGCAACCACATCGGATTACAGTACCCCATGAAATCACATCGGAATACAGTATTCAACTGCAGCCACTCTTCGCCTAACAGTAGTGCATGCGCACCCAATGCAATCGCATCGGGTTACAGTATTTGACTGCAGCCACCCTTCATCTAACAGCAGTGTGCATGAACACCCCACGAAATCACATCGGGTTACAGTATTCAACGACAGTTGCTTGTAATGGATGCAAGTGGAACTCATTGGAATGATTGTATGTTACAACAGTATTCGACTACAGCCATCCCGTTTAGTTTTATGCACTCCAGCAAGTCTCCACCCCATGAAAGCATGGTAATTCCACTCATTGGTCATAATTAGATTATGCAAAGCAAATCTGAACTGAAGGACATGTTACTATATGAATAAAAGAAGAGTTTATTTATCCTGAGTAATTGGTCTTGAGTTCTTGGTGAATATTGTGTTGCTTCCCAGTCTCCAATGTTACAGTTCAACATATAACAGCATAGGGGGTGTTACTTAGCCAAGTTGATAATCCTTCAACTACCCTAAGTTTTCATATGTTGACTGCTGAAGTATAACTGCTGTAATTGGACTTCACTGAAGCTTAGCGACAGCTTTATCGCTACATTATTACACAATTCAAAATGTCTTACGATGAACTTCATGCGAAAGGACACATGTATCCACATGGGATTTCTCAACTCTCTGTACTACAATCCCTCATCAGGACTTGATTGACCGTCTTGGTTCCTTAGCCGTGTCGGTGTTTTCAAAATTCATTTTTTTGTAGTTTGCGTTAGGTTTTTGTTAGAGTTAGGGTTTTGCTAGCCTAAGGGTATGTTTGTTTGGGTCATCGTCACCGTGTGACCAATAAGGTTAGGTGCGGCGTTAAAGTTCAAACAACCAACCAAACCAACTTCAAGATAACGGATCACCTATATATTAATGTCAGAAGCTATAAAGCATTGTATAATAACATGAAACTTTCATTAAATCACGGACAAAAACCCACAAAACAGCTAAGTTTATTTTTCTAATACAATTGCATACAATAACGTTTAGTAGTTTATCCCAATGCACATAAGCACCCTACCATGTTGTTGTAATCTTGATAATTCATTTGTCCATTCATCACATTCGGTTAATCCACTCAATCCTTTTATCTGTTTATGTACTCAATTGTCATTTTAACTACATTATTATTCTGCCAACCCATACTTTACATGCCACTTGTTGATACTTTGCAGTCTTCTGTATTATTTATTTAGCATCTGTTATTTCGAAACATATTATTTCATTGTTATCTTAATATTATTGTGTCATATCGTTCCAGTAATCATCACATACTATCAATCTAATCAATCCTTTTATCCATGTGTATTTCCCAATAGCGACTGCCATATTGTCATAGATCCGCTAATGCACTAACTGTACTTGCCAAGTTCACGTCAGATCACCGAAGTTAAGCAACGTTAAGCTCGGTCAATACTTGGATAGGTGACCGGGTGCTGTACTGACTGGGCTGATCAGTGTCCAGGGTAATATGAACTGTGAGCACTCTCGTGTTCTGGCACATGTTGGCACCGTTGTGATATGACTGAAACAAGGTTGAAAACGACGTTAAACCCTACTACTCACTCACCCATGTACTTGTCAATAGTTGATACGTTTATAGACTTCTGTATTATTTGTTGATTTAGCACCCGTTATTTTGACACTTGGTCTGTATATAAACTGTACTCCTCTGTAAACTTTACTCCTGGTGATGCAACAATAAGCCGAAATATTGAGTCAAAATGATATACTTGTCATTCTTCAGAGTGCTTAACTTGCTTCATTATGAAACATTATTTAGTCTACTACATAAAAGGGGTATCATTCATGGGATGTTTCCTTGTTTACAATGTTGCTTGAATTTCTCATTGATAATATCTGTGTGAAAGTTGGCAACACAATATATCAACAGCATACAGGTATTCCAATGGTTACTATAATTGCGCACCTCCTTTGACTGACCTTTATCTGCTCGTTCATGAATTTATATAAGACTACATGCAGGCTCTTTCGAAAACCGATCATTCCAAAGCCCGTTCGTTCTCATTCAGCAAAACGATATTCTCGCTGCGGATAGTCGCACATAATATTTAGACATAAATCTCTATAAAATGACATTATGACAAGAGATATGATTATAATTTCGACATCGTAAACTATCCCTCTCTGGACAGTAATATTCTAGCGGGGCCTGGATATGGTACATACATATGACGTGTAGTAGCATTTGCTAGATCCCGTGTGAATTCTGGTGATTTTAACCCTACCTAGCCTGGGGGTGTCCCGGTAGAGCTTGAACCCAAGATATTTTGAGGTAAGTTTCATCACTCTAGCCGTAGTGGTACAGAAAATATATACATGTATGGGGGCACTTTTTCCCCCCCAGCCTGCGATACACCCCAAATCTGCCAGGCCAGGTAGGGTTCATTAACGTCACAAAACACTATTCACAGACTTATAAAACAGGGCTGTACCACCAAGCGTCTGCACTCAAATTTTCTCAAATTTGTCTATAAATATCGCAGGCTGATAGAAAAATATGTGCGTATTTATGGTGTTACGTTTCGTGACTAGTGTGCAATTTCAGTAACCCGGAGCTAGGGGCTGTATGTTGCCATGTACTTCAAAATCCTCATGGTGTTCACATGATCAGGCACAACCAAAGCGTGACAGATAAACCCCTCAACAAAATTAAGTTCCCCCCTAAACATTGGCTAATATTCTCTAAGATAGTTATGCGATTGTAACGAGATTTCTCATAGAGTATCAGTTTGACCAGCGCAACAATCAGTAAAAATGATTACCCTGCACATGGCGCTATGCCTGAATGCGCATGGATTCAAAGCAAGACCAGAAGACGGTCGCATTTCAAAAATTGCAAAACAGATTATCAAAGACAGATGTTATTCAATCATCAACAAATCCTAACACGTGGAGCAAAGACAGTGCTTTCCAATCACACAGTTAGACCAGAGCAACAATCGGTGAAAAATATTGCCCTGTACGTGGTGCTATGCCTGAATGGGCATGCATTGAATGCAAGTCGATAGCATTTCCATAAATTGCAAAGCAGATTATCAAAGACAGATTTTATTAAATAACTAACAAATCCTAACCGCTAGAGCAAAGGCAGTGCTATCCAATCTCATGATTTGGCAAGAGCAGCAATCAGTGAATATGATTACCGTGTACGTGGTGCTATGCCTTAACCCAGTCAGGCCTGGAGGGCCATTATAGCCCCTCCTACCAAACTTTCGTTCCGATCTCCGGGGCAACGACGAAATAAAAGCAGACTTTTTAGTTTGTCATATTGGGGTCAGTTTGAACGTACATTGTATTTGCTTATACAATGAACAGAGGGTCATGGGTAAATCCAAGATGGCGACCGTGTGAGGTACCAGAAAAGTGATGTTTTCCAATCTCGAAACCAGAGCCATCCGGTCCTGTCCTTTCTACTATGCTCTGGGACGGCGCTCAGCAGTACGATCGATCACTGGATAGCACACAAAACCCCAGAATTTAGAACATAACGAGAGCGTATCTGTGGGGATCAAGCCGACGTCCCGACGGCATGGGTCCGTACGAGCGCGTCTGAAAGATGACGTAACTCTTTATGCATTCTCGCGAAACATTTTCTATTCTGACGTCATGACGTTATGACACTGGCCATGAAAATGACTCATGACTGACGTTTTATAAAGAATAGGATATGTTCCAATGGAACCGGATTTTCAATGTATTATGGGACCCACTTTCGGCGAAAGTCGTACCAGGGGTTCGTGGAGCGACCATTTTCCAGCGTAAAGCGACCTCTGGTGGCGAGGTTGTGATGTTTTCATCATTTTTCTTCAAACGTTCTGCTCTTCCTCGTGGAAAACTGGGTAAAAATGAATTTATTTCACACCGGACTGTTATTTACTAATTTATCATGCAGTTTTTGCAAAAAAAAATATGACCCCAAAAAATCGACCAAAAATGCCTTTTTGAAAATGACGTCACTGTGACGTTATCAAATGTTTGCATCAAGATCTGGTAGAGCGTGACCCAAGGGTGTAGTGTGGTAAGTTTCAGCATCCAATCTCCAGAGGTAAGAAAACTATGGGGAGGAGGGGCGAAATAGCCCCCCAGACCTGGACAGGTCCCAAAAGTCCCAGTGATTTACCCATGATCCTCTGCTCTGGGAGTATGCAATTACGTTCAAAATCACCCCAATATGACAAACTACATGCAAAAAAACTGCTTTTATTTTGTCGTTGCTCCGGAGATAGGAGAGAAAGTTTGGTAGGAGGGGCTATAATGGCCCTCCAGGCATGACTTGGTTAAGGCATAGCACCACCTACACGGTAATCATATTCACCGATTGATGCTCTGGTCAAATCGTGTGATTGGATAGCACTGCCTTTGCTTTAGTGGTTAGGATTTGTTCGTTATTGAATAAGATCTGTCTTTAATAATCTGTTTT